>CM061067.1:142991661-143001661 GCA_030762895.1 Sophora flavescens
GATGATCTTTACGACATATAGTATGCAATTTGAAGGTCTAGAAAAGGGTCTATACCCCAAGTTGTAATAGGGATTTTAAGTATAATCTAAGTTTTGATGCCCTTAAGTACACTCTAGGGTCTCCTACGGTGTTACTAGTCTTTCCAGTGAATGTATGTTTCTTATGACTTTCGGGAATAAAAGTCTTTAAGAAATTTATCTCGGCTCTCTTCTTTTGATAATCATTGCACGCTTAGACTTTGATCCAATCTTTCTTTCCAAGAAGTGGGAATTGCTCATAAGCTGCAATGGACGGTATGTTTAAAAAAAAAAGAAGTTTCTTGATGAGACTTAATCGATCACTTTAACTTTTGGTCGAAGTGGATCTACTTTGGAATTCTTATCAAACTCGTTGCTCTTTAAATCGTCGACCAGGAAATTCCCAGTGAAAAGAGTAAACATTTAAGATTCATGATTGTAAACGTGTACCGAGCCTACATTTTTACTTCCCTGAACCTACTAAAGGATCTTATACACCTGGATGCTTCATTCTTTTGGATTGATGAAATTCATTTAGATACTCTTCCTAGTATGATCTTGGATAGTGAGAGATCCCCGTTTTAGTTTTAAGTTACGTAATTTATGACTAAATTCCTTTGCAGGGGTAGTATTGTAACACTGTTTTACCTATGGTCAGAAAGAATACACATTAAATGTGTTTATTTTGATTAACTCGTGGATGATTTTAATTAAACTAAAATCATTTTCTCGTGTTGTTATATCATACGAATTTACGCAAGAGTACTTGGTTGAAAATCCACTGCTTCTATTCCATTTTCAAACCTAATTTTGACCCTATGAACGAGACAACATGTTTAATTATGTTTCCTTCTTACTATTATTTGGTACTTTCTGCTCAAAAATAAAAAAAGAAGATTTATTCGGCGTAAAACGGGCCGAAGAATTACGATCGGAAATGCAAACTGCACGTAAATGGGAGCGTAATAGAGCATATAAAGGCTCGAGTATGGCCTAAGCTACCTCCTAAAGTGGTGTGATGATGGCATCTTTTTGAAATATAATATATTATATTCTAAACCCATTTTTCTCTCTCTCTTCTCAAACCAAAAAACAAGGCACATGGTCAAAACTTGACTCCAAGATCATTCCTCTCTCCCTCACCTCCGTACACGCCTCCCATCTCTATATATACCCCTTTCATTTTCACTTCATCAACTTCCTCCTTCAACCTCCATTAAACCTTCATCTTTCTAAAAGTTCAAGCTCTAAAGTTTAGTTTTTATTCATCTTTTCTACTAAGTTCTTCTTAATTGCTTCTTCCTTATACTGTAATGCTCATATGAATCTTTTTCAAGTTTCATCTTTATTTCTTGGGCTTAAACTTTATGTTCTTTATAAGGCTTTAAACTTCTAAAATCTCTAAAATGGTAGAAAACCCTTTTAAGAAGAAACCACTTTCTATAGTCTTGTGTTAACTTATATTTTCACATACAAAGAGGCTTGTGTAAACAAAATTCTACCTATCTCTTCCAATGAAGCATTTAATGCTTGCATTTGTGACCTAGGAAGTTTTGTTTCAACTTTTGGAATATGATCATGTTTGAGTTTCTAACTATCCCTTGGATCTTGAATCTATAAATCTTGAAAGTTTTGATAGCTTGTTCCTATGATGGCCGAAGTGCCATTAACCGTAAGGCCCAGGATACTATGTTTCAACTTTCCGTGTATTGATCATGGATCCTAGAACTACAAACAGAAGGACAGCCTGATCAACTCTTTTTCTTTCTTGATGATAAAATAGTGATGGTATCTCATGAGATTAAAAATTAGGAGCCTGATAATAGAAGCGTCATGCATTATCTTTATAAAATTGATTGATTCGGTATAAGACCCACTTATAGCACATACTTGAAGGTTTACCTACGAGTAATGCTTAAAATGTTAAGATGCCAGTGTTTGTATGTATCATGTATATCGCTGGTTGTATGATATATCCATTTGTTGCATCCTCCCACTCTTGCTGCTTATATCAGTCTCTTCAAGTTTTGCTATAGTACCTTGGTACTTTAGTATCGATGTTGCAGGAGTCTTCTAAGTCACCAAGACCTAGTGTTGTGAGGTCGTGAAAGTATTCGATCAAATTTTCTCCAATGAATGTTTGATAGAATAACCAGCTAAGGAGTCTCGAAAGGCTGTATATCTAAAGAGGTCAGTAGATGTTGTGTTATATACATGCATACTCGTAGTTTAAGATTTTTCTTCCGAAATGGAAACTTAGAGAAATGTCACGTATGTCATGGTAACTTGTTACGAACGTGACTTTACGTTTTAAATGTATATATGATGGATTTCAAAGTTATCCTTAAAGAAAAATTTTATACCCCAGTTTTCTAACTTAAAAAGAAAATAATTTTCCAAAAGCAACCATCAAATTTTCCTTAATTTAAATTGTGAGTGTGTTACATAGTAAGACCCTTAGGAAAATTATCTTTAATTTACTTCCGTATTGTTACGTAGTAACGCCCTAATACCCTAAGGTGGGTGTTACATAGAGATTCCTGAAAAATTATATTAACTATGGATTTATGATCCTTAATTGTTAGAGTTCATAAACAATGATCATTTTGGAAAAATAAGAACGAGGTATCCTACGTCCATAACCTCCTAGGTTCGGCCTTCATAGGGATTTATAGGCGAGATCTTTAAACTTTCCAATCACTTAGACTTAGCATCAAAATATCTAATGGAGCTCAAGTCCATGATCATCTTGGAAAAACAATGGAAATTTAAACAATTCAATCTCTTAGACTTAGCATCCAAATATCTTATGGAGCTCAAGTCCATGATCATCTTGGAAAATGAAAGTAACACATACTAGCTTTAATGTTAACATAAATAAATAAGTTATAAATCTTTAAACCTTCATGAATTTTTTAGACTTAGCATCCAAATATTCATGGAGCTCAAGTCCATGATCATCTTGGAAAAATGAAAGTAACACATACTAGCTTTTAATAACATAAATAAACAAGTTATAAAACCTTAAACCTTCCAAACTCTTAGACTTATCATCCAAATATCTTATGGAGCTCAAGTCCATGATCATCTTGGAAAAATGAAAGCAACACATACTAGCTTTAATAACATAAAATAAAAACAAGTTATTAAGAGTTCTAAAACCATGATCAAACTTAGAAAGTTGAAACATAGTATCCTAGGCCTACTTATTCATATTTTTCGGTCATCATAGGAACAAGCTATCAAAACTTCCAAGATTTATAGATTCAAGATCAAGGGATAGTTAGAAACTTAAACATTATCATATTCCAAAAAAGATGAAACAAAACTTCCTCAGGTTACAAATGCAAGCATTCGGCCTTCATTGGAAGAGATGGATAGAGATTTTTGTTTTACAACCTCTTAGTATGTGAAAATATAAGTTAATACAGATCAGAGTGGTTTCCAACTCAAAGGAGTTTTCTACAATTTTAGAGAGATTTTAGAAGTTTAAAGTATTATAAAGAATAATAAAGTAAACTAAGAAATAAAAGATTTAAAACTTGAAAAAGATTCATACGACAAGATACCCTTAGTATTAGGAAGAAACTTAATGAAGAACTTAAGTAGAAAAGATGAATAAAAACTAAAGCTTTAAGAGCTTGAACTTTAGAAGAAAGAAGATGAAGGTTTAATCGAGTTTCTCAAGGAGGAAGATGATGAAGTGAAAATGAAAGGGGTATATAGAGAGGGAGAGAGGGACCACAAATTGAGGAGAGAGGAATGAGCTTGGAGAGCAAGTTTTGACCGTGCCTTGTTTGGTTGAAGAGGAAAAGAAAAATAGGTTTTGGATATAATATGATATATTTCAAAAAGTGTCATCATGACCACTTTTGGGAGGTAACTTAGGACATACTCTAGTGAGTCACTCACCATCCCACATCTCACTCTCAAGCCTTTTTATGTCTCTGATTCTGCTCCATTTCGGTACCAGGTTGCATTTCCTATCGTAATTCTAGGAATTTTTCGTCAGAATAAAATATTATATTTTATTTTTGAACGAAAAATTTTAAAATAACCAAGGTGGAAGAAACAAATAAAAACACTAACTATCTCGTTCATGGGTCAAAATAAGGGTTTTACTCGGTTCAAGAACTTGTAATTTGATAATAAAACCGACACCCTCGTCACCAGTTCTCACCGAAATTTTTAACGTAACTCTCCATATGATATAACAACACAGAAAATGATTTTAGTTTAATTAAAATTATCCTCTGAGTTTAATCTAAAATAAACACATTTAAATATGTATGTCTTTACTCGCTAAGTAAAACATAGAAAAAAAGTGTTACATTCGCATGCGGTCTTTAGGATGTTTTCTTGTAAATGGGGTTAGAACTTAGAATACTGCTTATATTCTTGCATGTCAATATCATTTTTGATTATAAAAATACTATTTTGGTGACCATTATCTTTACTTTTCCTTGAGTTTTATTAAAAATTAATTTTTATAAATTTATCTTTTGAAATTTTATAACAATAGTAAAGATAATATACAAATTTGAAAGATAAAATCAATTTTCCTCTCTATCCCTTTTGTTCTCTGAGGCTTCATCATACTCTTCTGCTCTGTTTTCGTTGGTGGCTAAGTGACTTATATCACTTAAGCCACCTCCTTACCCCCACAAGTTCACGCCGCAGAGATGAAAATGGCCACTCGTTAGCGTTGAAGTGCAACGCGAGCGTGGGAACACCTGCGCCATAAGCCATCCACTCACAAGGTTGCCACATAAGCCCCGATGACGTGGCAAAGTCAAGCATAGCCCTTGTCGGTTGACTTGGTCGCGAGCTTTGACTTCCGAGCAAGAATCAACTATTTCATTCGGGAATTGCCTTTCCGAGCGTCCGTTTGCGCTCAAATTTGAGATATATGGCTCATTAGGGCCTAATAAACAACCAAAAACCATCAAAAATCTAGTCTCTACTCTAACTCCAAAATTCTCATTTCACACTCGAGCGTCTCAAAAAGACGCTAGCGGGAAACACTAGTTTTGTTTCCTACCTTCCAACTCCTCGAATAAGTTTGCGTACTTGCCATGCATAAGGTGCTTTAAACCTCAAAAACATCCCGGATATGTAATCCAAGTCCTAACCCCTAATCCTCATACGTAAACCATACATAAAATCACGGATGTTACATTTCTACCCCCCCCCCTAAAATAAATTTCGTCCTCGACTACATCACGGGAACAGGATGAGGGAATCTTCATTGAATATCCGCCTCACGCTCCCAGTGGCATCTCCGGTGACACTATCACATATGACCTTGACAGGGGATTTTTACCCGCGTTCTTTAATCCTTCTATCTCCAATCTTAGATAGTAAAGCCTCATATTCTAGATTCTCTTATAGTTGTATGGACTCAGAACTCAATGACATGAGAAGGGTTTGGGTAATATTTTTCTCAACTAGGAAATATGAAAGACATCGTGAAGGTAGGAAAGGTAAGGGGGTAAGGCTATTTGGTTTTCTACTGGACTAATTAGTCAAGAATCGAAATGGTCAATGAATGGGGGAGTCAGCTTTCTGACTTTATAGCTCGCCAATTCCGGTCTTGAGTACTCTCAAAACACGTTATCACCTTCTTCGGAACTCTGAAGGTTTCCTCCCTTGCTTCGTGACTTCTCTGCTCATCTTGTCTTTACTTCATTTTCTCTTTTATTTTCCCCGACATGCTCCGTGAAATGTTGTACCACATCAAGATCCACACTTGGCTCTCACCGAGTCTCATACCAACACAACGGAGTCTCCGCACTCTCTCCCATAAAAATCCTCTACAGTCTCATCCCAAATACTGCGTGGCCAAATTGATATTATATCTGAACTCAATCAAAGGTAGGGAATTCATCCCAACTACCCACATGTCTCCAAAACACACAAGCTCTTAAAAGATCCCCTCCAATGCTTCGAATTATTCTCTCTGAATGTCCATTTATCTGAGGATGATAGAAGAAATCATCTTCAACTTTGTTCCCAAAGCATCGTGTAACTTTCTCCAAAATCTCAATGTAGTACCTAGGATCTCATCGGAGACAATATGACGCCACACCGCAACCTCACGACTTGATGTAGATATGGGTCAAATTCTCAAGACTATAACTCTCACCAATAGGTAAAAGTGAGCACACTTCGTTAACCTATTAATGATAACCCAAATCGCATCAAACCTCTTCTGAGTTCGTAGTAATCCAATGACAAAGTCCATCGCTATGCTATCCCACTTCCACTGAATATCCAAGGATTAGAACAACCCATGGGTCTTTTGATGCTCTATCTTAGCTTTCTAACATACCAAACATGATAGAACATACTCGCCACTTCTTTCTTCATCTTGAACACCAAAACATCTTCTTCAAGTCTTGATACATCTTGGTGGCTCTCGGGTGGAAAACTCATCTTACTCTTATGTGCCTCTCTAAGATCATCTTCCTAATCTCTAAGTCCTCGGAACACATATCCGATCTCTGATCTTAACACCCCATCTGATCCTCCCTAAACTCTAACACCTTCCTTCATCTATACCACGATTCACTTCTAGCAAATATTCATCCTGACCTTGCTTACCCTTAAGATCTCTCAAAAACTCACTACTGATGGTGATCATACCTAAGCATATTCTACCCTCTACAAAATCCATACCTAGGTTCAAATCTCTAAATTGTTCACAACTCCATCTCTTTCACCATCATCGGATACGTGCAAAGATTTCCGACTTAGTGCATCCGCTACAACATTAGCCTTCCCTGGATGGTATTGAAGATCAAATTCATAACTTAATGAATTACATCCATCTACGCTACCTTATGTTCAGCTCCTTCTGATCAAACAGATACTTTAAAACTCTTGTGATCGGAACACATTGAACTCCGCCCATAAAGATAAGGTCGACATATCTTCAATCCGAACACTATGGTCAAGTAACTCCAAATCATGGCCTGAACTTTTCATGAACCCTCAACCGCCGAGAAGTGTAAGCCATGACTCTTCCTCTTGCATCAAAACACAAACCCAATCCTTGATATAACGCGTCACAAGATACCTCAAATTGTCCTAAGGGATCCGTAATGTCAACATGGAGATCAATCAACTTCTCCTTTAGCTTCGAAAGCTCTCTTCACACTTCTCTCTTCCAAACAAATGCCGCACCTTTCTCGTCAACCGCATCACGTCAACGCAATCTTCGAGAAAACCCTTGATGAACCACCCGTGAATTATCGGCTAATCCTAGGAAACTCCTCACCGACTCACCGACTTAGGCCTCTCGCACTTAATCAAGGCCTTCTTCCTTGATGGATCCACGCCTATCCCTTCTTTAATTGCATTTACGCAACCCACAAATTAACTAACGAGCAACTAGCTAGATGAGTTAATAGTTGAAAATAGCTACTAATAATAATTAATTTTGGGTTTTGGTCTATTGGATTCCTATAAATTTATAGGTCCTTTCAAAACAAGTGAACCTAATTCTATAACATTAAATTCATGGACATATATAGGTTTGTGGATCATCCATGTCTCTTGTTTTAATTACACTTTTAATATTATAACTCACATTGCAAGATATTCAAGGACACAATGCAAGTGATAGTGTCAAACCCCGATATTTGTCTTGTTTATGTTCTTATGTCATTTTGTGATATACCTATTCGCTCGATGGCAAATGCTTGTTAAACTTGTCATTGTTTTTAATCCCATTAAAGTAGACATGGAACTTGGATTGCTTTATATATATATATATAGCAACTTTTGAGTTGTATTTTTTTTTCATTAATGATCCGGCTTTAGTTTTCATAGTGATAGTCCAAGTGAACATGTTTGAAATGGGTGGAGGAGGAATTAATACTATCAACAACTTCTTTCTCTCAAAATTGGGAAAAAGATCTAAACTGAGATGGAATGATATTATTTTAAATGATAATAAATATTCATCATAAATAAACCTATGGTCAAATATAACTACCATTTTTTCTTCAAAATTTAATTCTTAAAACATTCTCATTTTGTGATTTACATATGAAATCTTTCCTACCCAACATTGCTTCATTAATATAATAAGAAACTTATATATAACACGAGATTGCACTATTTGTTTGTTGCTTAACCTATTAGTGATCTTTTGGTTCCTATGATAGACATATGGAAACGATACTTATGCTATCCTTTATTGAAGTTTTGGAGTTTTTGGACCTGTGGCAGTGTGGGTTATGTTTTACAGGTTTTGGTTAGCACGACAAAATACATGGAGAAGAATGATATTTGGTACAATTTAGCAACGAAGGAAGATATTGATCGTCACAATGAAAAAGTCAGGTATAGATTCGGGTTAAGTTGATATCCTCTAACTTATCAATAAGAGCTAATAATAGTTTGGACATTTCTTTTTCTTTTTTTTTTTATGTCTCTGTATTTAATTTGTGATGAACTATGTACACCGATAGAAATCAATTAAAGAAGACATCTGCTGTGAATAAGAGAAAGTGTGCATCAAGAGAGGAATCAACTTCAACAAGGAGAGATCAAAAAGAACACTTCTAGTCAAAAGAAAAAAGACTCCTTATGTTGCTCCACGATCGGGGCTATCAATGATAATAGATGACCATGATGTACGTTTTGGTAAGTGTTATCCACTTATAACATATAAGTTTACATTCATTATTTTCAATGTGACAAATGACACTCACACTTGCCAAAAACATATCTTGTTTGACAATAATTTTATATTTAAATATGTCCACGGTCCGAAAAATATGAGAAATGAAGAAAAGGTGATTAGCTAGTGATGCAGGGGTTCTTTCACCAAATCCCAATCGCAAACTTGTGATAGTGTCAAACTATTATTTGTCTTTGTTTATGTTCTTCTGTCATTTTGTTATATACTGTACGACACCCTAAAACCCTGTCACATGGTTACCGTGCGAAAAAGAAACTTATTTAAAATGTTAGTCGCCTTCAAAAAAATAACCTTTATATAAGGTTACCAAAAAGAGTACTCATTTTTTGTTTTGTTTTTAAAAGCAAGTTAAGAAAAGGTGATGAACATTCAAACATGAAAATCAACATCACACATATAATTATAACTGTCCCACTTGGGATCTTAGGTTTGATTACAAGACAAGGCCTTTTCGAATCACAACATACGCCAAACAAATTACTAAAGAAATAGGTAAAAGAAAAACATCAATCCGGAATAGGAACTGGGTACAAGACTCAAAAGATGGCTCTAAAAGCCTAGGGACTATCGGGACAACTCCAAAAGCCGACGAACGATCTACCGATGCCTCCCGCATGCGTAGTGGCCACAGACGCTACCCTTAGATGAGATATCGATGATGGATCGAGCAATGTCACCACCATCGCCGATAGGGACGCCGTAATCACCGGGATCCTCGGGATGGTACTGCTCCTCCTCCTCTTCGCCCTCAACCTCTATCGCCTCAAAAGGTTCTTCCTCCTGGGATCCTCCTCCACTGGATCCCTCCGCAAGCCTGCTCAACCGGATCAAAATGCTCATGAAGGAGTCCTAGACTTGTAGCGTAGATGAAGGTAGTACCATGGAGGTGGAAGCGCCACAGTCCTCCGTCTCGATGGTATGAATCCTTCGTATGGGCACTGCTAGCATTCGTCTCGTGAGAGTCGTGGACTGGTCCTCGATACGCCGCGGTCGCCAGCACCCTCATGTATAGTCTAGTTCCCCGCCGACCAAAGATGATCAAATACTTCGCTCTCGAGCTCGTCTGCTGCTGGGCGAAACGTCCGATCCATCTAGAAGTACACTCTGATACAAGAAAGAAGAAAAGAATAAGAACATACATGTGCAAGAGTGAGATACCGTCATAAGATATATCCCACAAACAACCATATACATGATAATCACCAGAATCATATAAGGGTTAAATCATGCATATACATAACATAACAAGGATGTTAAATCAAAAGGTCTCAA